>CAHIKZ030000224.1:5772500-5820000 GCA_903632075.3 Acanthosepion pharaonis
TTGTGTCCTAATGTCAGACATAGGGTCTTCCAACCATCACCCTCTTGATCCAGGACAGCACTACCTCCCTGATTAACTTGGAGCAATCATTGCTAATCATGGCCTATATGTCACCAACAAATTCAGGAGTTCTTTGCTTATCAGAACAATTAGAATGATTTTTATGAGCTGTTGTATGTTCATAATCGCCATTAGTCTCATATAACTCTTTCCAAATCCTCAGCACTCTCTTCAGATTGACACCCCAAAACTTTGAAATGTTAATATTGAAGCTTCCAGCAGAAATGCTAAGCAGTACAGCATGCTATTTCCAAATTTTTGGTGGAGCGAATTGTGTTTTAGTGCTCTTTTTCTAACAGACGGTGCTCAACTGACCCTACTATACTGTGCAGTCAACAAAATAAAAAACAAACAATGTGCATGTGCAAAATTAAAAATATAAAATGGTGAAAATTTACCCATCACACCCTGTATTTATTCTGCAATGGTTTTACACTTCTCAGCTAGTTTATAGCAATACCTTCTACAAGGGTTGACATAAGTTAACCTCTACCTAAGATGAAGAGTAGATATGACTTTTGGGATGCATCTAAGGGCATTGTAACAAGGTGGATCTCTTTTGGATTAGCCAAGCATATCAAAATAACTTCTGTTGATATAAATAAAAACACTCACAATGTTAACACAATAAAATTTTATCTTTCTTTGGTAACCATTAAAAATCACATTAAAAATCACATGAATAGTACCAAACTTATTTCATCATACATAGAACAATCTATTAGGTGAACATAAGCTTAGGAATGAAAAAGTGCCACGAGTAAAAAAAAATCCAAGACAAGAAGTTTCCTGAAGTTGTGAAAATCCATGATCCTAAAAGTTCATGGCACATAAGAGAAAGAAAAGAAATATTTTCATAGACAATTATAAACACTTTAAAACTCTTTAGTAGTCATTAAATAATTTTATTTTTTTCATTTATTTTGTTACTAGTTGTACAAAATGTCAGTATAGAAAGTAACACATCACATCATAATTCTGTTGGTTATTCCACTTGACTTTCCTAAAAAAAACTTCTTAAGCCTATAAATAGGCAGTGATATTCCCACTCATTGAATTTCCTCTTTTCAACTTTGGCTATAAGATGTAGTCACACATCAGAAAAAAGTGTCCCACTCTGAGGCATGTTCATTTTCAATGTCCTACTTATCTGTCTTGACTTTTTGTACTCTTCCACACATGTCCCTATCATGTAGGCCTATACAAACTTCACAGAATCTCTAATTTAAATGCTTTATGAATTTAGTCTCTAAATGTTTTCTGAATTTATTGTAATTAATACTTTTGTTAATACATGTATTGTCATTTGTTTTATATTGTTTTGTGTTTCTCATTTTTTACTTGGACTCACATTTGACTCCACAAATATTGTTATAGGAAAAATAATACCAAGAGACACACGTTTTCTACATAAACACAAGCATTCCCACAACAAATCTCATACCCTATTTGGGCAGTAGGGTCAACTTTTCTTTTTAAAGATAAATATCAACCCTTTCTTGGCTGAATTAATGCAATGAAAAAAGTATCTCCCATTTCAATCAGTTACAAAACCTTAAAAAGACATAAAAAGAATGTTAATTGGAATTTTGAATTTCCCTTTTGAGTTAATCCCATGACTAATTCATTGGTTGTATTTTTGAATTCTTTCCATTTGAAGATATAGTCTTTCATTTCTTCTTGTGCTGTATCCCTTTGGTATGTGTGCATTTGCTCTCCACAAATTCATATCCTTTGTAGCTCCAAGCAATATTTATCTCTTTACCATTTCTCCCAGTTGATGTTATGCCATCTATTTACACAAACTCATTAGTTATGTTACTCTTCAACTGTGTCCTGTGAGTGTCAAATTTTCTAAGCCCTCTTTCCTCATTATGTGTCTCAGAAATTTCAACTGTCTCTTTCTGCTGCTATGCAAAAATGTGCTTTTCATTCCCAGTCTACTTAAAAGTGCCTCATTGCTCATGGTATTCTCAGTATTTTTCTGTAGAACCACATCTCTGTTGCCTCCTTTACATGTGTAAGAGAACAAGAAACCTACTCCTTAATACAACACATAAAATCAAAAAAGGAAATATTCATAAAAGAGTAAGAAAAATATTTCAAAGATGGAAGAAATACATCTTCTACACTAAATGTGGGTAATCTACAATACACAAAAACATAGAAGGGCCTGAAATATTAGATTGGCTCTGACCAAAATGAACAGGAACAAATCAGCAGGTCTATATGGGATTGTAATAGAAATTCTTAGACAAGATCTGTGTTTGTAACACTGTCTGACAAGCCAGGTACAACTGAATGGGAGTTCCATCAGAGCCATCAAGCGGATGAAAAAATACTTTGGAATTCTACAAGTCTCATCTTTTGATAGGCATTTACTGTTTTGTATCAGAATTTCTTTACTGTTGTCTATATACTTATGTTTTAACTGTTTTGTCAAAAAATAGATTTAGTAATTTGTAGACTTATGCTAGAGTTACAAGTTTACTAAATTGTTGCAGTCATGTACCAAGGTATAATTTCAAAACTTATTTTAAGAAAAATACATTTGGTTTTCTATAGTGTCTGAGAATTTTTGATGACTTCTTGTGCAATGGACATTAGCAGGATGTAAGCTAATTAATGCTTTTTAAAATTGGGTTTATTTATTAGACGTTCTTCAATAATGTATGAGACAAGTAAATAATTTAAAATCAGCTCAATGGCCCAGTCATTTTGGAATAGGCTATTTGGGTCATTATTCAATAATTCTAGTTTCTGTTGCTTATTTATGTACACAGTAAACCATTTTGATTAACTTGTTTTGAATTCACTAGACATATTTGATTAAGATTTACATGAAACAAGAAATATTTGAGAAATGCCAATCTGTGAATATTTATTTTTTCAACCTAATATTTGACATTTTGTCTGTTTCCAAGTAACCAATTGTTGTTTATTTAAGCAATAGTGCCTCTCCAATACATGTTTCATTAAAAAAAAGTATGGTTAATTTTTTTATGTTTTTCTTATGTATACAAGAGATTTCTTTTTTTGACTCAGAATGATTGTTCATTCTGAGGGCTTTTGCTTAGTCTATTAGAGATTTTCAGAATGATTGTCCATTTTGGTTAATCTATTAGAGATTTTTGTTGTGCTACTGCAATTTAGTATGTATGTTAGTTGCTGAGACATATTTTTAATTCTCAAAAATGGTCAGTACATTATGGCCATGTTTCTTGTTGACATTTTTAAAGGTTGATTTTTTATTATTTTTGATGAGTGATTCTATTATTTTTAGATGTTTTTTTACAGTTAGAGGTGTGTTTTTATATTTGCATTTTCAACAATTATATTGTTTATTGAAGTTGAGATGTTTTCATTTCTTCTTTAAATGAGTCCTAGATGTAAGAGCTTTTTTTTTCAGCTTAACATTTAGTTGAACACTCTAAGAAGGAGAAAAAGTTTTTGTTGCCAGTTTCTGTATTCTTTTAATTACTTGGACAATTGAGTCATCTTAAGCTAAAAGCTCATTCCAACAAAATTCTATCTTTCTGTAATATATGCACAAACATGATATCAAAAAGATTTCAACATTCACTGTCAGATGTAGATATGCTTAGAATAGAAAAAGAGATACAAATAAAATATCCAAGACAATTTGGCTGTTGTTTTCATAAAGACAAGAAGTTTTGAAGAGTCATGATTACTCCTGAAAATGTTATGGCATATAAAAAGAAATTTTTTCATAGATAACCGTAAACGTTTTTTGACTTTTTTCTTTTTTTATCATGCAAGTAAATTATATTTTAAACATACATATCACTTAGAAGTGGGACTGAAATAAATATTTAATCTGAGGTATAAACAAAACTTTTCTTTCAAAGTTAAATTATGCATCTTACTTATTATAAAATGCAGATTGTGTGTGTGTGTCTGTTCGTTTATGGGATTGTATTTCCTACATTTTTCAACCGATTTCAACAAAACTTCACAGGACTACGTAAAATTACTCAGCAGTGGTCCTGACAGCACCAAAAATTGGAAAAACACAACTGTTTTTGCACAAAATCAATTTGGAAGCACGAGTAAGGGTATCACACCCAACCGGAAGTTACTGCCGGCTACTCAAACGTCCGAAAACAGAACGAATGCCATTAACTTCCGGTGACTCAGCGTTTTTTTTTCAGAGAATGATACACAAAAAGTAAAACAAATGAAACATAAACATACACAAGTCCTCCTAACTAAAAATAATAACCAGAAACTACTTTAAATACACATGGTGTCCAAATGAAACCCATGTGTACAGTCAAAATGTGGAAGTTAATTTTTAGTCATCAACCAAAAGATATTGCCAACCGACTATGATGCTAACCAGAGCCGACATAAACACAGCCAATTTCTTCTGCCAAGCAACTTGGCAAAAATATTTTAAGTCAAGTGATAGCGATTGCTGTATGAGTCGTACAATTTTTGAATCAAGCACGGGCAACGCCGGGCCATGCTGCTAGTATAATATAAATTTAAAACCTCTTCACTGGAGAGTCTTTTATATCCAAGTAAAGAGAAATTTTGTTAGAATCAAAGAAAATCATGCTTAATTGTTATGTGATATCTATCCTTTTATATGGCAATCTCTCAACAGATGAGGAGAAAACTGGAAGAGCAGAAATATGGTTCTACACAAGGATACTGAGAATACTATGGATGGAGCAAGTAAGCAGTGACAAAGAAAATGGTAACCAAATGTAGACTTATATTTAGAATCAGAGAGAGAAAGATCAAATTTCTGGGATACATAAGGAAGGAGTGCTTGGAAAACTTAACTTTCACAGGGCACATTGACAGGCCAAGAGTGATAGGGGAAGTCAGTGAGCTGACAAGCTCATCTAATTAGATGACAAAAGGAGAAACATTGCTAAGAGCTACAAGGGATAGGAAGTTGTGAAGAGCCTTGACAGCCTATTTTCTGAAGGGAAATGACACATAGAAGAAGAATGTACATATATAATTGTTAAAATATAATTTATTAAAACAAAGTATTCTTCTTATGTTATCTATTCTGAAGGTAATATTATGGAGATATAATGATTATGTACAAAAAAAATTTCTTTTAGATATTGTGTACCTTCATTAATCATAGCTCTCCACAGCTTCCTATCTTTTATAGCTTAATCTTGTTAGGGAGGTTACTTGCTTTTTTTCCATGCTTTCAGTATGTCCTATTTGTGTCAAATTTTCTATGCTCTCTTTCTGCATTATGTTTCCAAGAAATTTAAATGTTATCTTTATGATGCTAAGCAAAAATGTCCTTTTTGCTTACATTTTCCTTAAAATTTCCTCATTACTAACATGTTCTATCTTTGGTATTCTCAGCATCCTTCTATAAAACCACATATCTGTTGCCTCAACTTTCCTTTTCATCTGTGACTAAATTTACCAGTATTCACTGCCATATAGGAAGATAGATATTATGCAATATACCAGTACTCTTTTCTTTGTTTCTAGCATAATTTTCCTATTTCTTAATACTTTTAGTTTTTGGAAGTCAAATTTGCTTAGCTTTGAAAGTAGCAAATCAACTTGAAAAATAGAGCTGTTTGTACTGAGTTTAAATGAATTCCCTTAAAAATGTCATGAATCCATCACTCTCTTCTTTCTATCCAGTTAACAGTCTCATAACCAGAAGGTAAACATTCTATCAGAGAAAAAAAACAAACATTCACTCATAATTATTGTACTTGCCCAGATAGTAGCAGCAAAAAGCTATTACATCTATAGTTAACTTGACAGGAGCCATTCTTTGTTTCTTTTTTAAAAATATATATTAAAGCAACTCCTCCTAATTCAATAATTTATGATATAAACCAGAATTGATGCAACCTCATTATTTTTCTTTTATACTTAGCTTAAAGTTATTTGCATATTTTTATTGAGATTAACACCACATTTTTAAAATTCATTCAAATTTAATAACTTTTTCATTTATTTTTCATGAGATCTCTTAATGATATACCATAGTTGAAAACAGCACAAATTTTAGTTTCCTGTTCATTGATTTCACTCAGGTTTCGAGTTCACAGCTTGACAAATCGTTATACCTTTGTATAAGTGTCAAATAACTGTAACCTTTGTATAATGTTAGATGACATTTTAAATGCAAAAGGAAATAATACCAGTGGCAAATAGAGAACCAGCTAAAAAAATTAAGTTACATTTTTTTTAACTAAATATTCTCCCAATACAAGTTAGAGAGTTAATGAATAAGTTTTTTTATGGATGTTAAAGGAGGATTTAAGTGTGTAGTTGTAAGAATATGTAGGATAGATAATAGTTGAACATAGATTTGAAAAGGTCAAGATTTTAGTGAACAGGGATAGCATCCTCTTGGGAGTCTGTCACACGAAGTAGACATTCATACGAAGAGGCCATCTGAGTGTAACTGCCTTCTTACCAATGGAAAACAAAGAGAATAAGGATAGTTTGCTCCTACATACATGGCATGTCGGGTCTTTGTTGGCCATGGAAATAGTGATAGAATAGAGATAGGCTTGCAACATTTCTTTTGTAGAAAAGAGGCTGTAGGGTTGAAAATAATTCACTGCCCACAATGCTGGAAAATGATAATTTAGTAGCTCCAGCCTAAATATGACAGCAATACTCCATTTTTGGTATGTAAAAGGATAGGGCATATAAGGAGAAGTCATGGTACTTTCTGGAGTTGCACAAGGAGCCAACCATTTTTCCTATATCTTTAGTGATGGATTGTATATATGAGTTCCAATTGAGATGTCAGGTAGATTTGAGTCCCAACATATGTTCAAGGCAAGGAGCCTCATTTGGGGTACATCATGACTGAAGCCTTTAATGAATAATTTGGTTTGATTTGAATCTAGATATAACATTTTATTAAAGAATTTTAAGTTAATTTAATTTATGAAAAAAGATAAAATTGATAAACATGATAGGATGAATAAGAAACAGTTGTATTTTTCTTGATTCTTATGGTAGGTTTTATGTATTACAGGTTGTCTTCAATCATTAGTGAAAAAATACTTTGAGTGAGTGAAACCTGAGGGTCTTGGAAAATATCATCCTTCTTTGAACATTGTGGACTGACGCTACATATTCGCAAACAAAGAACTGTGCCAAATAGCAGAAATTACATCATTTGAGGACTTTCAACAGCAGCAATAGCTACAATGGATGGCATATGTAATGCAAAGAGAAAATAATGACATAATCAAGATGTTGGCATTCCACACTACTTCAAATAATTAGGAAGAAAGCCTCCATCAATACTGGAATCACTGATAAATATTTTATAAACTTCAACCAAAAACAGTATTGACTACTTGGTCAATGAATGCCAAATGTTTCCTTGTAGGGAAATGGCTAATATTACCAATACCATTTTCCATTGCTTTAACTATATGTTCATCGTCGCTACAGAAACTATCTAGATATGCCAGGCTACTCAAAAAAAAGAATAAGCATTCTTAGAATACTTAAAGTGCATGAAGCCTTTTTCAATTTTGCATTTATTTGTGATGAGCAATTCTTTAACAGACTTCAAAATAAACATTTCCTAATTTCTTTCAGTAAAGAAGATCAGTATCTTGAGAAAAAAGAAATGTGAAATGATCTCTGACGAAAATGTTCTATTTTTTCCTGAAATTGGGTAATATAAATCTTCCAAATTATTTTTCTATGAAACTGATGCCTGGGTATGTAAAAACGGTTTTGTGAAATAATCAATTAACTCATCAAAAAATAAGAAAAATAAATAAAATCTTGGATTTTTATTATCAGTTCCAAAATATACGTCAGTTCTGGAAAAAGTTCCTTGAATCTAAGATTAACAAAAGATGAAAAATTATTTTGTTGGCAAGCTGCTCAGATTCAGGGCAAAATCAGCTGAAAAAAGATAATTCTCCATCTACTGCTGAGCTTTCATGATTCACAAATAAAAATTAGTAAATGAAAAGAAGGGATATTTTAGCTTTGATGAGGAAATAATTCAATGTATCTATTTAAAAATAAAAGAAGAATATACCATAGCCTGAACAGAAAATGCGAGATGTAATCAAAGTATGCCTTTATTTTTATTTTTATATTCATGGTATGCATTACTGATTGAATAACACATAAGATGTGCATGTGTAAATATACAGAAGTGCACGTATTCTTGCATGTCAGAAGATGGGCACTCACTAGCAGAAATTGAGGGTTTTAATGAGTAATTTTTGTACATATATTACCATAAATGTTTTCAGTAGTTGCATTTATATTTGCATACAAAAAACAGATGTGATTGTACACATGAACATAAATACCTAAATGTATACATACATATTTACATATAAAGGGGTGCTGAAAAATTATCAACACATTCTTTTCCCCAAAATCTAATCAAATGACTAAACAGAAAAAACTCTTATTTGTCTGGCCAACATTTTTCAGCACCTGCTTATATATATATATATATATATGTGTGTGTGTGTGTGTGTGTGTGTGTGTGTGTGTGTGTGTGTGTGTGTGTGTGTGTGTAGTGGGAAAAATAAGTATTTTATCCCCTGCTGATTTTCTGAGTTACAAAAATAGGAATCATCTATAAATTTCAGGGTAGCTCCATTTTGAAAGTGAGAGATAGAATAAAAGAAAAATTCTAGAAAATACATTATATTAATTTTTGAACATTTATTTCTTTTTTATTGAAAAAATAATTATTTCACCCACTATATAAGCGGGAGCACGGTGAGCCAAGTTTGAATTCCAGTTGAAAAGTATTAATCCTCTTCTTCTCCCTCTAGCAGGACAGACTGGGTTCAATAGCCTTGGATGGCAACTGGTCTAGGAGAAGGACAACTCTGAATTCAATACCTATGGAGGATCATTTGAAGACCTTGTAGCACATAGTGCACCAGGTCTCTGTATTCAGGCCTTCAAAAAGTGTAGTTGGTCTGCTCAAAGCCTTCACCAGTATAATCAAATCATATGTGCTGGTGTTTGGCTGTCAGTTCCTAGGAACTGAGCTTCTTGAACTTCATACGTCAATTACAATGGGAGAGTCCACTATATATAAATTCACCTTTTGATCATAATGTTAAAACTAATATCAGAAGAATTTTCATAAATTTAATCCATAAGTATTTTAAAAATTCACAAACATTCAAAAAGATTTTTAACAAAAATAATGTTAAAATCAGCTATAGCTGTATTAATAACATAGATAAAACCATATCCCAGCATAACAAAATTATGTTAAACAAAATGATATCTCCCCATCAATCAACTGGGATATTATATCAAGAGCTAAAGCTTATAACAGGAAAGGAAATAAATGTAACTTATGTCTATCAGTGAGGGATAATATGTATATTTATTATTATATATATGTATGTGTGTGTGTGAATTATATATTGGTATAAACATAAACACTTATATAACCTAAGTAATTATAGTATGCACAATATACATGTGTATGAATAAAATATCTTCATAAAATACTGTATATACTTGTGTATAAACCGACTTTATGTATAGTGCAACCCCTGAATTTTTGCATGAATTCTATCCTCTCCAGAAAAGATATACCTGTGTATCATGCAATCAGTTACTGAAAATGAATTATTTTTAAGCTCTTCAAAAAATTACCTGTGTATAGTGCAACCCTTATTTTTTGCATAAAATCTGATAATAAAAACTCACACTATATTCAAGTATACATGGTATACATCTATATATACTTATATGAGATGTGAGAGAAAGAAATCAATGTGCAACTAATGCAGGACTGTTTAATCTAGTGTAGGGTTTATAGTATATATTATAAAGGGACCTTAAATTAAAAAAAATATGCATAAATATTAATTCATAAATTATTTACTAACATAGTGATAGAGCATATAGAAAAGGGAAATATTTAACTTTTTTCAACAGTCACAAAACTGAGAAAAATAAGGGGCAAATAGATTTAATCATCCTCAGTCTAATGTTACCTGTAATAAGGAATAATTAAATATGCAGTTTTCTTGACATGTGAATATTAATATAACCAGATTGTAAGATGTTGACTTCCTCAAATATCTCTAAATATGGGGCCAAAATCATTTGCTACTCTTGCTACTAGAGTAATTCAGCACTGAAATAATGTTCACTGTTACCCAGCTTATTGATATTAACCTTACCAGATTGTAATCATTGTACCTTTTCAGCTTAATGAAGTAGAAAGATTATATTGAATCAATTGCTAGGTCTGCTGCTAGGAAAGTTGGTTCAGTGTGCCATATTAGACAATTTTTCTAGTCAGAATTTGACAAATTTATAAGTTTACCATTCATTCATACAGTGGATATTTCTGCCACATTTGGTCTGGTGCTTGTGTTATATAGTTAGAGATTCTTGATAAAATACAAAGAAAAATCTGCAATGTTATTGGTTCTGACCTGGCATGTCAGCTTAAGTCACATTCCCACTGCCATAATGTATCTTTCCTGTGCCTTTTGAATAAATATTTTCATGATAATTTCTCTGATGAATTTTCATCTTTGGTACCTAGACTTTATGAAGTGCAGTACCAAATTGACAGCAAGGTCTCATCATTTTAAAGTTGGAATGGATAGATGTAATTGTAATAGTTTCTTCTCTCACACATCTCACATGTGGAACTCTCTTTCAGGCTTCTTGCTTTCTGGTCAACTTTGATCTTCAAAAATTTAAATGCAATGTCTATTATTCTGTCTTCTTATATCCTGTTCATTTATTGCTTTCTCTCCTTAATAATGTTTTTATTTTCATGTTTTCGTGCACTCAGTAACTACCTTATATCTTAGTGGCTTTATTGCCTTGCTTGGGGTGAAATGAGTAAAAAGAGAAAAGATGCCGACTTCAGCAGATGACTCAAAAATGTGAGGCCCATATCATTTACTACTTTTGCTACTAGATTAATTCAGCAGTGAACTAATTAATGTTCATTGGTACCCAACCTATTGAATCAGTCTGCCAATAACCTTCCTGTTGTATTTTCTTTTATCATTGTGTAAGGTTTTTTTAACATTGTGTTGGAATGGGTCTGCAATCTCTACAATTGCTGATAAATTTGAATAACATGTTGATATCAAATTTTGTGTAAGCCTCAGCAAATCTGCTATTGAAACACATGAAGTGTTTTGTCAGGCTTTTGGGGAACATTTTTAATATCAAATACAGATGATAAGCACTCAGGCAAACAAGTCACCAATCCAATCAAAGTAAAATTACAGAAAATGTAAAAGAAAATTTTAAAACTCCTCTATACAGATCATTGTCAAACAATCAACTAGTTATGTCACATAAGTGGATTCAGTTGAGGAACTTTCTGATACCACCTTGTATCTATAAAAGCAAAAAGGAGCATGATATCTGAGATATAAGCGGCAAAATTTTCAGCTTATTGTGTGATCATAAATCATGTGGCTTGTTTCGAAAAGCTTTCACTTCAACAGAGATATGCAGGAGTACAAATCAAAAAGTAAAATCAATTACAATTGAGGACAGTGCCATGAGAATTTTCCTACATATCCGCTTGAAATGATAACAATAGTGACTCAGGAGGAGGTTATACCATTCAGTATTTTGAGAAATATGAAAACATAAACATTGTTGAACAATTTCCTGTAGAACAAGTTCTCTTGGATAAAAGTCTTGATAAAATTTATCTGTTTTTATGGAAGTTATTGAGTTCAATCCTTGGGCAAGGCAGTGCAGAAAATATTCACTGGCTCAATGGTGAATCATGAAGAAGTATGAATGGTGATGAGTTTTTAAATTTCTTAGGAAGAATATCAGTTACAACAAATGCAGGGATAAGAACATCAGATGCTAATGGATCAAATAAAGGGTTCTCTTTGACATTACAGGGAGGTTATTAAATGCTACAGATACCTGAAGAAGTCACAGAAGGCACAATGACCAAAATGTTGTTATAGAAGACACCGAAATGATAAAACTGATTAGAATGAATTAATCTATAAAATCTTCTTAAAAATTCAAGGAGAAACACAAGATTTAATATACAGATTAAAAATACTTAAAGATAAAATTCAGATAAAAACATTCAAATTGAATGAAATATCTATTTTTATAAAATCTCCTGCTTCAAACTTATATTAGAGACTTGTAGAAAGATTTAGAAAAATAAAGCTATTATTCCTATGGGTACTATTAACAATATATTAATGGTGGAACACTAACTGAAGAAGTAATCCATAGGCAGAAACACATATAGAAATGCCATATATATATATATATATATATATATATATATATATATATATATGTATAATTATATGTTTTACCAGTTTGTGACTGGAAGGGATAATTCTGAGGAGGAAATAAATGTAGGAAGGGCTCAATGTAGACTACAGAGCATTATAATGATAATAAAAAGATGGAGACTTTAATTATCCATTTCATGTAAAAGTTTTATTTTGTGAACACCAAGATGTTCAGATCATCAGAACAAAACCTTCTCCACAAAATCTTTTTCCCACTGTTGACCATCATGGAATAAACACATGTACAGCTTCACTTGTCATCTTGTCCCTGTGTCATAAAGGAACCCTGGAAAACAAAACAAGGTTTCGTTCTGATGAATTGGACATCTTGGTGTTCCAAAAAAAAATTATAAAGAAAGTCTCCATCTTCTTATTATCATTTTACCCTATATATATATATATATATATATATATATATATATATATATATATATATATATATATATATATTAGGGAAAAATTGCACAGAAATACATGCATATGCATAAATGCTTATATATGTATAAATGAAAACATACATACATACCACATATGTATAATTGCTGAAACATATGTAAATAGGTAAATAGACATGCTAATATGTCTATATCTATATATGCTCACTCATAGACACATATTAAATTCTGACAGTAGTACAAGGGGGTGCTGAAATGTGAATGGCCTGACCCAATTTCCAATTTTAGTGGGAAACCCTTCTTTGCAAATTTTTCAGCAAACCTTTGTATATTAATCCTATTTATAACTACTTAACAATATTATTAAATTGGATTTAATGAATGTGATTATTGACCATTATTATTCTCTTGATATGGCTGAGTGGTTAGGACATTACTGTTTTGATCAAGAGACTTGAATGTTTAAATCATGGTCAGTTTGTCATGGAGGTAACTGCTTGATAATATCATAATGAGGAGATGATCCTTGAATTTGGCACCATATCACATCTTGACCCAAGCCCTATGCCTGAAATTGGGTAGGGAAAAGTGTTCAGAAACTGTTGATGATTGTGCTAGCATGAAGTTGCAAGTCATCATGACTGAGGGTTCAAGAGGTTTTGTTCAACTACTGATCACACTGGATTGTAACTAGGATCAACTCAGTATAGTTGCTGTATAAATCACAGGTTAACTCTGTGGGTGTTGACAAAACATACTTCAGCAGATATCAACAATAGTGATTATCTTGCTACCCTAGAAGATGGGTGTACTCGGAAGTGAGCAGTCAGCCATTATTCTTTTGAAAAGAGATAATTCTGTCATGTATCCTTTTATTTACTCTTCTTTTTCTTTCCTATCCTACTCTCCTTTTCTTCTTTCTTCACTCCACCCCCCCCATTTACATATTGCTTAAATCTATTCCCTATCTCAGTTTTTCCTCCCTAGTTATCTACCTTTTGTAACCTAGAGATAATTGAATTATGGATATTCACACAAGCATTCACAAGTGTAAACTGCATATATTTAACAGCTAAAGGATTCCCATCTGTGGCATAGACATATACTTTTGCTTTCACTTTAACAAATAATTCCCAAAGATTCAGAAAAATCCATAGATTTAGGAAGAAACCATTTCTTTCTTCAATTTCAGCTTTCCTCTTTCGTTCTTTACAGAATAAAACCTTTTTTTAGTCAAAGGGATTCAAATTTTTGCTAGCATAGTATTCAGTAAATATTTCCAAATATTTTTTTATTAAAATTTCTACTTTCTTGTTTCTTGGATAGTTGTCCTTTCTTTTAAAAAAATATTTTTTGAATGACAAAAATTTCAAGATTTAATACTGTGTTAATCTCATCATTTTATGGGAATAACATTTTTTATTCATTCTCTTATTACTCTCTTTTCATCTTGCATACTGATATCAAAATGTAGATATAACTCATGAGAATGGGATTATTAACTCATAAAGGCTCACCATACCCTCTCAAACCTATCCAAAGAGATTAGAAGCAACAGCAATATGGTTCTACAGAAAGATACAGAGAACACCATGAATGGATCATGTGAGCAATGTGAAAGTTTTAAGAAAAATGGCAACAGAAAGGACACTTATGTTTAGCATTAGAAAGAGACAGTTGAAATTTCTGGAACATATGATGAGAAAAGAAGGCTTGGAGAATTTGGCACTCACAGGACATACTGAAGGCAAAATGTAAACAGTTAGTAATAGGAAAGGGAGGGATACTAAGGAGATAAATATTGTTTAGAGCTACAAAGAATAAGAAGTTGTGGAGAGTTATGATCAGTCACTTCCTGACAGGACACAGCATATAAAGGATGTACACCTTAAAATCCAATATTAATTTATAGCTTAAAAAAATAATTATAGATCTATAAAAATTCAGGATTATAAGTTTCTACCTGTAACTCATTAAGGCCTACTGTGGTAATAAAATAAGCACATCTCATCTCCTTTCTCACTTGTAACCATCCACTATAATGCTAGGTTGACCAGAAAGTCCTGACTCTCTTAGAGAATGGAAAGAAAACATCAAATCTTGATCTCTGTCTGATGGAATTTCCAAGGAGTACTGCATTTTGAGATTGTTCCACATATTTATACCATCAACTCTAAACTGTTATATCAGCAGCTGGAACATGTGTATGACAGACTAAAGAAGGAGTATCTTGCTTTGGTCAATAAAGTTGGGCTTTGTTTCAGCAAGATAATCTGAGGCCACACACTGTCAGGTTGACTAAGGAGATGTTCAAACAGATGGATGATGTTCAGTTTTTTCCACATCCACCATTCAGTCCTGATGCTGCTGCAAGTGACTATGGCCTATTCCACTCAATGGCACACTTTCTCTGCAACCAGCGATTGAACACTTTTCATGAAATGAAGGAGGCTTGTTTACAGTTTTTTTCATTCAGAGCCAGCAGACTGGTATCTCAGACAGATTTAGATGCTGGCAGAAGATTGTCGAGAATGATGGACTTTATTTTGAAGAATAAATGTTGGTGTTTCTCCATAAAATTTTGTTGTTTTCTTTTCACTTACTAAGTGAGTCAGGACTTTCTGGCTAACCTAATATAATGTTTTCAGCACAAAACCTGAATTAATCAAATAAAGCTTCATAATTTAGAGTTGTTGCTATATTACACCTACCATCCCATTTCTGTGATGTTGAGTATTAATGAGTTAATGTGCATGTTACTTGAAATAACTTGATAAAAGTAAAAATCATACCAGTGTGTGTTTGTGTGTTCTTCAGTATGAGTCTGTCAGTTTATATGCAGGTCTTAAATTTATCCTATGATCCCCAAAGGTATGTTCATTTATGTTTGTAAAACTCTTAACAAACAAAAGGATGAACATCCCTTCACCTGTACTGTCTTTATTTTCCTCGTTTTTCTCTCTTTCAAATCATATTTTTGATTTCTATTCTCCAACTATTGTATTCATTCACTTTAATCTTTCTTGTCTTTTCTATTGTCATTCTAATTCTTGCTTTCTTTGTTTACTTACAGTCTTAAAATGATCAGATCAGCATCATATATAAATGTTCCTTGGTCCAGATAATCAGCTTAACATCCAGCCATATAAAATATTTTGCCTGAAGAAAAATGATGGCCATTTTTATGAATAAAAATGGCTTACAGAGTGAAAAATAACTTTTTAAATGCATTCTTTTTCTTTATTTAATGTATTCTTTTGGTTTGGAATTTTTATGGCATAATGATTTTAATATTTGTTTCTGCATATTTTAAGAATGTTTATTATAAAGAAAAAGACACATGAAGTTGTATAATATCATGAGGATTATTAATATCTATTAATGTTAATGGTGAAATTAGCCATTTCCTTACAGAAAAATTTTCAGTATTCATTAACAGTTAGCATTACTGTTGGTTGAAAATGTTTTTCTTAAAATAGTTTTTCAGGAAATTAGGCTTTTTAAGCCTATTATTATCACTCAAGTATTGATGGGAGTTTCCTTCTTGACCTCTTGTTTTTGGTAGTGCAGAAAATTAGCATCTTGATTATATCATTATTTTCCCTTGTTTTTACAGGCACAACCTATTTTTGTTGTCATTGCTGTTGGAAGTGTTCAAATGAAGTGGCCTTTATTATTTGTTAAAGCTCTTTGTTTGCGATTTTGTAGCACGAGTCTTTCAGATCTGATTGTCTTTAAGAACTAAAGGATTTATTTACTCAGAGAATGGTAACTGACACTAAACAATAACTAATATTATATAGTTTAAAATTTACTATATTTATAGGGGTAGAGTGCTGAATATTAGAAATAGATACTTTCAGAAGATCATATTGAGGACAACTGACAATCACCATACAGTGTTGATTTCTATGTCCATGCAGTTAATTAATTTAATTAAAAGAGAAAGCAATTTACTGAGACAAAAATGTATAGAAAGCACACTGATAACTAAATTATCAACAATAAATTTGTATCCAGGTTCTTATAACATTTCAACTCTCTTGGCAGATCTTCTGTTATTACAAGGTAGGATATTTAGAAATAACAGCAATAAAAACAAAACAAAAACATAGGCAAACTGAATGAGATTTCTTAAGCTGTATGTCCAAACACATGAGGCAAAAAAAATGAAATCTTTTAAATTGAAAAAAAATTTGAACACAAAAAGTTACATTTAGTGTTCCAATATCTTCAGCACCTCCCCTAAGGGTATAATTATAACCAACATTCATGTACTGTCTCCTCCTCCCCTACACATATATAAATCCATCAATAAGAACAATGCATACACAAGAGAAAAAATCAACCGAACACCAATATTAAGAGCACCTCAACTAGGGCATAAATTAGTTACATCATCAATATTAGTATAAATAAAACTAAAAATGAACTTAACTGCTTAAACCTCCAGAAGAGTGGATTGAACAATTACAAAAAACTAGAATTGAGGTAGAGAATATGATATCAATCATCTAAGTGACAAATTTTTTATCTAATCCTCTCTCTCTCTCTCTCTCTATATATATATATATATATATATATATATATATATATAGAGAGAGAGAGAGAGAGAGAGAGAGTCTAATGATGAAAAATGTTTTTAATTTATAAAATAAATATTTATTTTTTAACATAATCTTCTTCCATTACACTCAACATTTCTCTGTTAATAGATTAAGCATTATACAATGAAATTCTGCGATCATAATTATGTTTATTACATGTCAAGCCTTATTGATCCACCCTAATAAACAATGTTATTTTTAATTATTTTTTGTGAAAAATGTGTACTTAGTGAAAATGCTTTTGATGTAACTAGTTGTGATATCATGAAATTTAAACTAATATTCTAAAAATATATTTCTGTTTTCTTCCTGTTCTCTTTTTTTATTTCACTTTTTATTATTTTTTTTATCTTTCATTTCCTTCTTTGTTTAACTTTTTTCTCTTCTCGCTTTCTCACAC
This sequence comes from Acanthosepion pharaonis, assembly GCA_903632075.3. Classification (NCBI taxonomy): domain Eukaryota; kingdom Metazoa; phylum Mollusca; class Cephalopoda; order Sepiida; family Sepiidae; genus Acanthosepion; species Acanthosepion pharaonis. The sequence continues at coordinate 5,790,265 of CAHIKZ030000224.1, forward strand.
ACACACACACACACACACAGAGGGACTGTTATGATTACTATTTACAGCCTTCTGTCTCACAGACAATAGAGTATGTGCTAGACGTTGGTCGAGTCTGGGGTTGAATTGCAGCACCTGCTGCGACTGTACAGCTCAATCTTGGCACAGCAGGTTCTATTGTAAACGATTCATGTGAAAGCCACATCTGGCTCTATGGGTGCTGGTGTCTGCCCTCTACCATCTGCGCACTCTCTTCCCTTCCTGCTTTTCCTCTCTCTTGTCTGGATACCAGTTTTGACAGCAAGCCTCCAGCTGCTGCGATCTGTTGCACCAGTTTCCCAAGCTACTGGGCTGATGCTGCCTGCTGTCGTGATTACAAACATTTTTGTAATGAAGGACTGGTTGTCCTGCAAGTCTGGAGCCCATGGCAAGTTCACCATCCAGCACATCCTTACCTATGTACCTGTCCTCACACACACACACACACACACTCACACAATGCATCCTTCCCTTCTCTATAATTGATCTGCATTTACCACTCTTATCTAAGCCTTCACTTTCCTCCCTGTTTTATAGATTCTTATCTATTTTATTTTTATATTTAACTTTGTTACCAATCTTTCTTTTCAGTGCTTTATGTCTCCTTCTCTCACACATTTTAAAGTCATTTTTCTTTTACTGTTATAGCTGTCTCATTAATAGCATCACAAGAATAAAGAATGATAGAAGATTTTGTTCAATGGCTCTGCTTCAGTGAAACTGTACAGAATCACCCAATCAAATTCTGTAGGTCATAAGACACAGTATACAACCAGTGCCCTTTCCTTACAGAATGGAAGACAATTGTTTATATACAAGGAGGTGCTGAAAAATTCTGGTTAACATACTTCACAAATCTGACCAAATGTCTAAACATCAAATTTAATCTCTTTTATGTACTAAGACAGGTGAAAGAATCAATGCACATGTAAGACTCTGAAAATCTCTTCAGTAGCATAAAAATGAACATCTGGGAGCCTCTGATTAAGATAGAAAGAACAGACAAAAACTGAAGTGATATGTGGCCTTAAAGCATTGGTTAAAGTAAATCTGTCTGTCTGTCTGTCTGTCTGTCTGGCAGTAGTGAGTTCAATTCTTGAATAGTGCAAAAAAGTAACATACTCTTGTTCAGTGAGAGAAAACATAAAAGTGACACAAAGGTGTTTAGTAGATATTTCAAATAAATTAATTCTCAGCAGGCTTATTCATCAAATATTTGTTAAAGATGAGGATGTGTGGTGTTGCATAAAGTATAACATCTGGAAATGAGTTTGAATTTCAATAAGGTTTGTTACATTTACTGACGTGGAAAAAGTATGAATCCATCTGGGTCCTATAGCCTTGAGTGGCAACTACTCTACCACAGAAAGAAATGGCAACCTATTGTGTGAAAATCTTCTGTCTAGCCAGTCATGAATCAAAAGAGAGATGATCATCCAAATGTGTCTCATATAGTGATTTTCCAAGCGTAGCTTAGATGTCGTACAAGGCCAAATGTAGGGGACACCCAGTGAGGATCAAACTCACTACTCAGTAGTAAATGTTCTAGCAAGACAAGCTTGTTAACCATTACACTGCCTTGAGGTGCCTTTTTTCTATGCGTAGCTTAGATGTGGCACAAGGCCACAGGTATGGGGAACCCAATGAGGATCAAGCTCACTACTCAGTCATAATTGTTCTGAGACAAGCTTGCTAACCATTACGAGGTGCCCAAAATGTGTCTCATATATGTCACAACTGACTGACTAAACATGAAAAACAGAATGAGAATCATCATCAGGGAGTGAATAAAGAGCTTGACTCAAAATTCAAGTTACTGAGTACAATGATATCAGAAAAAGGTCAGAGGAGATAATGGCTGAAATATGGCAAGTATAGCAACCATGATGTGCAGGCTGGACTGAAATTATCATTGCCAAGGTTTGTTACCTACAACTTGGTACTTTTTTAGAACATTACAATTCAAGATGTATCATATTAGTGACATCACATGTAGAACAGTTTATTATATTCAAAACAAATATTATTCTACAAAATGAACAACCTACATTAAATAAAATATCTTTCATGACAACAGATACCATATTGTAAAATGTGTGTAAAATATTTAATATGTTCATAAAATAATTAAAATACACATAAAATATTTATACACTCATTTCTGGTCTTATCAAGCTCTATAAAATCATTTTATATATGACATCATTTATATAATACAATATCTGAATTTGAAATGTAATATTTAATAAAAAATTATATATCCAACAACCCTTGCCTATCATACTGACAAGCAGATCTAGTGTGTACTAGCCCCCTTTCTTTTATATTTTTACTTTTCTTAAACTCTTCTTTTCCCCATCACTTAATTTTCATTTATAATCAATACATTGTATCAGGACGATACATAGACAATAGTTCAGCAGTGTATCACTCTGAGAACCAAGGGTTAATTTTATTTCTATACTAAACTATAATTTGTCATCATTTTTTTTTTCAGCCAATAAATGAGTCATCACTGAATTCTTCCTTTTTGTATGAAGATGAGGACGATGGTATGTAGGTGAAAAAAAACCTAGCTTCTTTCTTATGAACTCAATGACAGAGAAAAAAATATCTAGTCAGGAAGTAACAAAGTCAATATGAAGGTAATTGAAGCTAACAATCATATCAGTTGTTCGGTCAACTTTTTAACCAAAATGGTTGAGCAGTTAAGGCATTGGCCCATAATTTAGCGATGGATCCAAAACCCTTTCCGTATGGTTTGTGGCAGAATCAATTCTTTTGGGAGGTTTTCCAGGCAGTAAATGTCACTTGTGGCATTGGTAGATGAAGACAAGATCAATATAGATAAGAAAAAAATTCAAATAATTCAAACAGACATTGTGCACTGGCAATAAAGAGACGCCATTCAATTCTAAATTGCACTTAAAAAAGCATCAGAGAATATATACCGAACACAGTCTTTAAATAGATGTTCAATCAAACCTTCATGCATCTATATATGAGGTTATTCAATATGAAATTGCCAATTCAAAAATAAACTGAGAAATGCATAGAAGAATTATTTCTTCAATCAATCATTCTTTCTGGTTATGATGCATTTATTCCACCTTGGCATCAACTGATTGCTTTTTCTTTCTGAAGAATCTTTAATTTAAGCATTTATCGAATTCATAGACGAATTCTTCAAGCTGATCCTGATTGGAGAAGTAAGGGATCTAAATGTTTGTAAAAAATGGTGATCCCTAGGAGAAAAATTAAGAGAATTGACAGGAGGCAATAAAATTTCCATCTTCAACTGATTAAACTTTAGTAACATCATTTTTGCAATATGAAGGCAGATATTTACATTACATTACATTTACATTATTTAGACTGTTGTCCTCATCTTTGTTGTCATATTTACAATGATTTGGTTGTTGTATGCTCCAGCCTTCTTCATGTGATTGGAATTTTGAACCAAACCCTTTATTTCATCCACTAGGGTAGATTGTTCTAGTTCCACATGCCATGTCACTTGGATATCTCAGTTTCAGTTATTTCCCTTAGTAACTCAACTCTTCAAGTTTTTATTCACCTCTGTTGTGGCCAGGTATTCCCCAAGGACACATGAGCCAGTGTATAAAAACATTGGTTGAAGTAATCCAATGACTTGACCTCATCTCAGAAATATAGACTATAGACAAATATAGATAAAGGCAGGTATCATTATTTAGCAAAATGACACCTTTCATTCATTTATCAAATTAATCACAGATTTAAATACAATATTTCAAAAATGATCTTTATTGGTATTTAATTAACCACTTTGAAGTAAGATACAATGTATTAAACTGCTTTTCTTCCAGCAGCATCTTAAATACCAGAAGTAATAAAACATTTTTATTCTTGAATTATATGAAATGCTTCCAATCAATACAATAAAATTTACCAATTTTTTTCTTTTAATATGCTATCAGAACCTTCAAATTTTCAACATCAGTTTATGTTTTGTGCCAAGTTTTTCTGATTTTGAAGTACAACCTACAAAGTTTTTTGCTTGTTTGTTTGTTTGTTTTGTTTTACAGCATATCAACCTCAATCTGTTATTTAATGCCGACAAAATTTTTTATTGCCGGTAATAATTTTTTTCAAAAATGTATTGCTGGTAATATTTTTTTTTCATCAAAAATCTATTGCTGGTAATAATTTTTTCTTCAAAAATCTATTGCTGCTAATATTTTTTTTTCAAAAAATATATAGCTGGTAATATTTTTTTTTTTTCAAAAATGTATTACTGGTAATAATGTATTTTTGGTAATAATTTTTACAAAAAAGTATTTCTGGCATGAAAACCTATTTTTACATTTTCATAGTGTTTTAACCTCAGTTTGGGGGTTTACTATTTGCCCATAGTGGGGACCCTAACAGGTGCTACCACCCCAGGTCAGGGAGGATATGGGAACACCAGCAATTAAGAGGTGGTTTCACATTCCTCAAAACTTCCTGATCAGAGGCCTTGCTTGGATGTAGTTTATCATTTTATCCAGGACATGGATATAGTTTATTGTCTTACCCAGGACACTACAGAGTTTTTAAACCAAAACTGAATTTTTTTTCATTAACAACATTGTCCTCAAATGTGAAATTTATATTTCTTGCAACTTCAGCTCAAGTATGATCTAGTTTGAACTCGAACAAGTACAGCAGATGCCTGCTATCCACATGTAGACCTCACTATCTGCAGGCTCACCAACTGTGGTTGCATTTATCCAACATTGTCCTAATCAGCAAACCTTTAATGTTAAAAAATTTCAAAAGAGTAAAACATAAAAAAGACATGAACATTAGCATTTAATAATAAAAGTATTTAGAAAATATAAACAATCAATTTAAATATTGTCAAGGTCATCAGATCCTAAGAGAAAACTTAATTGAAAATAATACCAAGTTTTAATTCATTGACTAATGAAATAATTTCTCTATTTCATTTAATTTTTAAATTGGTTTAAAGTAAAAGTTAAATATATTTCTTATAGATTTCTATCATATAATGGACACTATCTGCTATCAATATTTATATAGAACCATGGAGAAAAAACAGTCTGAGAAATGATAAATGAATTTTGATCCATCCTGGTATTAGTCAGGGCTAAATTTAGTAAATATCCATAATTACCAATGTTATGATTTACACTTTAAGTGTCCATTCAGAAAAGGTGCCAGCCATAGTAAAATAGTTCCATGATTTTTTCACTGGGTGCCATAAAAATCAATTTCTTGGATTCTTTCTGATTTATCATTGTTGCTATTTTGTTCTTTCTGACAACTTAATAGAAAGCTTCCTGTTATGAATATAAAGTTGTTGATAATGGTATTTCACTGATATTGATAGAGAATCAATTTATGTATATTAATCAATAGTAAGTTTATTTCTTGTGCACTAAGGGGAGAGACATTGCTTATCACTACAAAGGATAGGAAGTTATGGAGAGCCACCATCATCTATGCCTTGAATGGATGCTGCACAATGCATTGCCATCTCTTGAAAGAAAGAGAGAGAGAGGTGGGAGCAAGCTATTGAAAGCAATATATAAGGGATGCTATAAAAGCAATAATGCCTCCTTTTTATTTCCACAGAAACTACATGAGATACACAATAGCACCATTGGACAGAGCAAGTTTTCAACTACAAAACACCATTTTCCAACTTTTCACACCAACAATGACATTGTTATGAACATTTCTGCACTGCCTATATTTCATTAGTCCAGACATATCTTCTTAGACATATCACTGCTGACATGTAATACACACCACCTAACTGTTCTCACATCCACTGTTTGGTCTCTGTAAACTCTAATGTCAGTAGGTGCAATTTATTTTGGATGGATGAATTCAATGAGACAATATGGAATAAGGCCAAAAGAGTTTGGGTTATTGGTGGGAAGATTTAACCTGTTAGCCCATATTACCAACAGTCACCTCTGAAATTGTGGGCCATCATAATAAAATAGGGGACATTACTTTTAGATCGACTTTCAAGTGTGTGTGTGTATATATATATATATATATATATATATATATATATATATATATATCAAAATATAAAATTCATCCAAGAATATAATTTCAACAAATTACCATTTTTTAGATATACTTAAAAATAAAACAATCACATAATCACAGGTATCTACAACTATACAACTATATCTTCATTTCAAGAGCCATCACCCAAAAAGTTCCCTGAAATCCATCCCCTATTCTCTAGCATGTAGGGTTTGTACTATAGTGACTAACAAATACCTCCAAAAAACCCACCTATAAAACTACATAGAACTCTAAAATAAAGAGGCTACCCCCACAATACTAATAAAAAAAGGTTTTGAACTTTCAAAAAAAGTTCCTTTAAATGAACTACAAAATCCAAAGAAACGAAATGTCGAACAAACTCTAGCATATGTCTCAACATACAACAAGAACAATCCGGAACTATTTACACAAATTACAAAATATCTAGGCCTACTTAGCAAGAATAACAAACTGAAAAATATACTAAAAACAACCAAAATAATTAAAATCAACTGCCAATCTAAAAACCTGAAACACATATTAACCTCATCCAAATTTAACCAACACACAATACAGGGAGTCACAAAATGCAACAAAAAAAGATGTCGGGTTTGTGACATCATTATAGAAGGAAACTCCTACACATTTGAGAACCCTAAAATGACATTCACAATAAATAAAAATTTAAACTGTAACTCCAAAAATGGGATTTATACACTCAAATTCACAAAATGTAAGAAGTCATATGTAGGTATCAGCCAAACACTAAACAACAGAGTTTCCCTTCACAAAAGGAATATCAAATTACCAGACAACAGAAAACACTTTGTATCACAACACATCTATAAATGTAGCCAGGGTAAATTTAAAATTATGCCAATATTTCAGACAATTATTCTTACCTACAAATACAAGAAAAAAAATTTCATAACACACACACATAATGGTCAAATACAGTGGTCAAACCACTCACATGCATATGCACGCACTCACACATGGGTATCTGTGGAGCACAAATATATATATAATAATATTGGCAAAAACAAATAGACTCCTCACAAGCACACACATGAACCTTACACAACATAAGAAGAGTGTGTATGTGTATGTATGTATATATGTGTGTATATATGTATGTATGTATGTATTTATGTGTATACTAATTCTTTATAATAAGACAGTATCTATGTATGTATGGAGAGGGAATATACATATACATACTAACAAAAAAACACACAATACAAAAAATGGAAATAGATCTAAGAACACACAGGGGTCATTAAAAGATAAGAATACAGATATCTTTCCTCACCCTTTCTCAGACCAATCTTAATTGTTTTATTACCCTTCAAGCAGAAGAACTTTCTCACTGCCAGTTCAAGAAAGACATTTGTGTCACTACCACACAAAAAAGAGTATGTTTAACATCGAGAATTTTTAACATCAAAAAACATAAGGAAAATTAATTCATTTTAATATGTGGAAATATCCACTTTTCACTTAAGAAGGTCACAAGACCCAAAACATAAATAAAGCATAATATATATTTTTAAAAAATCCACATTACAACCAAAAACGTTTGTGGTTTCTCTCTTCTAATTAATATATACACTTTTCTCTCATTGAAACAACTATAAACTCTTCCATATATATATATATATATATATATGTATGTATAAAAGTGAACATTGAAGTCAACACTTAGAGGCAACAGTCTGTTTCACGCTGGATGCAATCATCAGGTCACAAGTGCTGTTATTTTTCTCAGATATTTATATATACTGGTCAGTGGTGCATTGTGGGTAGTTAATTTAGGCGGTTATTTTACCGGAAATTGTTTATTTGTTTATTCATTTGGGTTAAATTATTTTGCTTGTCATTATATATTATAATTTTTTTCTTTTTGTTTTTTTTTCTTTTATTTATTTCTTATATATATATTTATTTTTTTTTTTTTAATCAGTGTTTTTATTAACATAGTAAAAACTTTGTTTATGTCGCTTATTTAATAGTTTTGTTTTGGTTTGAGAAGATAATTAAAGCTATTTATTCAATTTTAGGGTTGATTGTTATAGTTTATTCTAACTATTATTTTGGTGGGAACAGTTTTTAATTTGTTCCTTACTTCATGTATTTATTTGGATTGATTATCTTTACTTGTTTTTTCTAACGGTCAATTCATTGGGATCGGTTTGTTAGTTTATTTATTTATTTATTTGGATGAATTTAGATTAATTTATTTTACTTCTTTTTTATTATTTATTTATTTATTATAGTGCATATTTTTATTTACTCTTTTTGGTTTTCGATTTTTAAGTAATGTAGTAGTCTTTTCTATCATTATATAACAGTTATATAATGTTTTTTGTCCGATTTTTGGTTTAATTTTTATAGTCTAACTAATATTTTGGTCATAATGGTTTGTTAATTTTTTTATTATTTACTTTATTTATTGGGGTTCATTGATTTTGTTTTTTATTTGTTTATTCTATTTCATTTATTCTAACAGGTGTGATTTGGTAATATGTTTGAGTTAATTTATTTTACTAATTTTATTGTCATTTTGTTTATTTATTTATTTTATTTTATTTTATTTTATTATATTATATTTTTTCAGTTTTCAATTTTTAAGTAACATAGTAAAGATTTTTTTCCATGTCTGCATTTTGAGATGAGCTCAGATCTTTTATTTAATAATTTATTTTGGTCTGGGAAGGTAATGATAGCTATTTTTTCCTCCAAGCAAAGTTTGCAAGTTTTTGATTGGTTGTTGTAAGTTGATGATCTTTTCCTTATTTTCCAAGATATTTTTGGTGTGATGTGCATTTTGTTTTTAATTTCCCAGATATGCTTAGAAAGCATTGTGCTGTTCGCATATTTACTATTTGTGAAAGATGTTTTGTGTGCATAATTTATTTGTTTCCAGAGTCCTTCAGTTACTCCTATGTATACTTTTTCTTCATTATTTGGTGATTTTATCATGGTTTGGTATATTACGTTGTTTTGTAAGTAATTACTGTTTAAGGGACATTCATTCTTTATTCTGTAGTTACGAGTGGGTTTAATTTGTTTATGTGGTTTGTTGATAACTTTCTTGTTGTGATTTTTATTATTTGTGCAATGTTCTCAGTGCAACTGTAGCTGATTTTTACTCTGTTTTTGTTTTTGTTTTTGTTGAATATTTTGTGTAGGGTGCTTGATTCCAGGAAGTGTAAGAGTTTGAAGAATACTTTTCCTACGTTTGTTTTTACGTTTTTGCTGTACAGTGGTTTAAACCATATGATATTTCTTTTCCTGTTGGCCTTTTTTATGTTTTATGGTGAGTATGTGAGTGTTGCTGGGAATCCACTATCTTTTAGGGCTGTTTCATAGTCTTTCTTAGCTTTGTTAAATATGGATTCATTGAAGGAATTGTTGGAAAACCTGCAGTTAATCGATTTTGGTACTTGTTTGATTATAGAAGATGTGTGTATATAGCATGGTTTTCTTCCAGCCACACACCTTCTATAATCAAACAGATACCATGTTGAGTCTGAGGCCTTGTGTGAAGATGAATAGAGGCATAACATTACCATCACTAGTCATCACACCAAACACCTTCATAATCACCAGTGGAGTCATCCAACTCTTTCCGAATCCTGTGCACTGTCTTCAGATTTACACCCAAGCAATCTGAAATGTTCATACTGAAGCTTCTGGTGTGAATGCGAAACAGTACAGCAGGCTGTTTCCAAATTTCTGATGGAGAGAATTGTGCTATGGTACTCTTTTTCTCACAACTGACCCTACAATACTGAGCAGTTGACAAAATCAAAAACAAACAATAGGCATGCATGAAATTAAAAATATAAAATGATGACAATTTACCCATCACACTCTGTGTGTGTGTGTGTGTGTGTGTGTGTGTGTGTGTGTGTGTATAGGAATAAAGACAAAAGGAAAACTGATAGACTTTATCAAGGCAAATAAAAATATTTTATTTTTTCAGCAATTATTTATAAACTGAAGTAAAATTGTTTTTAGTTTTTCAGAATTTGGAAATTTAAGAACACTCATGAATATATTCCGTTTAACTGAAAGGCAAGGTAAACTATGGTGGATTATAATAAACAAAAATGAGTAAATGTTGTCATTGTATTTTTTTAATATATAATGTAATTATATTTATTTTATTTTAGTTTGGGAAATGTACGTATTTTATATATTTTAAATAATAGAAGGTTTTTAATTTACCTGTTTTCTTTTAATTTTTAGAAACTTATATAAGTCATGTTTGTTGGCTTGAGTAAACGGTAAATCTTTTAGGAAAGGAGATATTTGAAAATATACAGAGTTCAAATTAATAGTTTAGTAAGATTCAATGCAGCACTCAAGAATTTATGTCTAAGTTACTTTCTGTTTTAATAAGTGTGGTTGAATTTCTTTTTTGAGTATGACTATCAGATCCTTTTTGTGTTTATAGATAGGTATTTTTCAATTTCTGCAAGTTTTTCCTGTATATTGTATATATATATATATATATATATATACACATGGTTTATATACAGTGCACAGGATTCGGAAAGAGTTGGATGACTCCACTGGTGATTATGAAGGTGTTTGGTGTGATGACTAGTGATGGTAATGTTATGCCTCTATTCATCTTCACACAAAGCCTCAGACTCAACATGGTATCTGTTTGATTATAGAAGGTGTGTGGCTGGATCAAAAACCATGCTATATATATATATATATATATATATATATATATATATATATATATATATACACACAAAAAACACACACACACACACACGTGTGTGTGTGTGTGCATGTTAGAAGATTATGTTGAAAAATATTTATTGTTTAACATAAATGTCTTCTTCAACAAATATGTATATACAGATGTGGCAGTATTATTACTCCCACTTACATAATTACAATTAAAGCTTAAATATACCTCAAATTTTCATGGAAAACTTCATGTGCATTTTTTCACAAATAATGAAATAATGGATTTGAAAAAATGTTCAGTGATGCCTACAGCAAAATTTTTATTTTAATGTCAAACAAGAATACAAAAATTACAAAAAACAATTAACATAGGACAAAATTATTGGCCCTCCTGCCATAATAATCAATTATTTGTCCTTTATTCTTGATTATTGCTTTTAATCATTTCTGATAGTGCCTTACACACACTGAGTTATTTTGCTCCATTCTTCCTTCCAGTTCCACCAAATTTGAAGGAATTCTTTCTCTTACTTTTTTTTTTTTCAAATATGCCTATCAATTTTCAATGAGGTGTAAGTCAGGAATTTGTGTGGGGTAAACCACTACCTTAATTTTGCTGTCATCTGAGTATTTTATAAAATTTGTGCCATGTATTCAGATCATTGTCATGTTGGAACATCCAGTGTCACCCCAAAGATAGCTTTTGTGTACTTTGTTTTATATTATTTTTAAGAATAACCAAAAACTGCTCTTTATCCATGTTACCTGTACTCTCACTAGTTCTCCTGATCCAGAAACAGCAAAACATCTCCAGAGCAGAATGCTCCCACTACCGTGCTTAATTGTAGGGAGGGTATTTTTTGGTTTGTAAGCTTTATTCACTTTCCTCCATACATAACAGGAGTTCATGTGACCAAATAATTCTAGTTTGAATTCATCTGACCATCAAATAGAGTTCCAATATTTACTCCCATGTTCTAGATGATTTCTAGTATAAGCTAATCTGCATTTTAGGTGTTTAGCCTTAAGCAAGAGACTTTACCTTAGGTGACAAGCTCAAAGTCCTGCTTGATGAAAGCATCTATTGACTGTCTTCATTGATACATTCAACTCTGATGTCTTCACATTACTGACAATGTCCTTTGTCATTAAGTGAGGATTCTTTAAGACATCTCTTACAATTTTTATTTCCATTCTCTCAGAAATTAACAGAACTCTGCTAGTATTTAATTTATTCTTAATACAATGAGTCTCATTGAACTTCTTGATAATGCTATGAATTGTCAATCTAGAAACACTTGTATATCGACCACCTTCTTTGTATGAATCAAATACCTTCATTTAGAGCTTCTTGTCAAGTTCAGCCATCTTCACTATTGTTTCAGAACAAATGAGTTATCATGGTACATGGTGCTCACATATTGTTCCCTTCATTAATATTTAGAATATTATAGAATCAGGTCAATACTACTTCATTTTCAAACATTTAGCAGTATTATTTCATAATTCCCATAAGTGTATGGTGAATAATGTTGGACTGAATCAAATTATAGAAAAATCTATAACTATGAATATAATAGATCGAAACTTCTAAAAATTTCCTGAATTATTCACAATTACTGAATCAACTATTTATGGTAAATTCAGTAAATACTTGCAAATATTTGCATTTCCTTAGAAAATATGTAAATATTCAGTAGGGATGAATAATTCTGTCCACAACTGTATGTATAGTTAAGAGTAAACTGAAAAGTTCATTCCACAGTATCTAGAGTTATAAGAATGTTTTATTTTCCAAATATTGTCAGCACATTGTGGGCATGTTCATAGTTGATATTATTGAGTGTTGGCTTTATCTTTTTTATTAATAATGCTTCCATTATTTTTAGATACATACATAAAACAATCTTTGCATTTAGTTAAAAGTAAAAATAAATTCATCCTTTGTACAAACTTTACATCATTTATTTTCAGAAAAGAAGAAAATAAGAACACAAGGAAAATTAAATAAAAAGCTTAACTGAAGTACCTTATCAACTGTATTTAAAGAAACTTGTATAAAACAAGGATTGCTATCAAATATACAATAAATATTTATATATATATATATATATATATATATATATATATATATATATATATATATTTATACATGCATATTTTTCTCTAAGATTCCTCAAATATTCAGGGAAGCAGATAAAAATAAATGAATATAGTGTTTAATACATAAATAGGTGTCTACTCAAATATGAGTATCCACTAAAAATAATGTAGTAAAAAATAAGTGGTATATATATATATATATATAGTAAAGGTAATAAATCCATTAGTATATAATCCAATTATTAAATAAATAATTAAATTATTACATAAATAATTAAAACTGATCCACAAAAGAACTCAATGTATTTATTATAACTAGTGCTACTATAAATATTATTACCTCATATGGAAGATAGATCTATCCCCCATATAAGGTAATTTTGGATTTTGTTGTGTAATACTCTCTCTCTCTCTCTCTCTCTATATATATATATATATATGTGTGTGTGTGTGTGTGTGTGTGTGTGTGTGTGTGATTCTCAGACAGTACTGTTTCACTGTATCCCAGCTCTTCAGTGTGACTAAACAACTGAATGCCTCAAGCCCGGATCGAAACCCAACCAATGTCAGTCAGAGCTGCTACTACACTTAACAGAATGAGTCAGCCAAATCTAGCGTATTGTTTTTACAGACATAAACAAACACCAAGCAGCCAAAGTGCACCATTCATATTACTGAAGAGCTTCGCATTATATATATATATATATATATATATATATATATATATATACATATATAAGTACTGGATCATTTTTAAGTGTAAATTATTTTTCAAACTTCAATAACACGAATAATCCTTCATGGGTTATAATAAAGCAAAATACCCACACCAAATAATAATTGATTTTAATTATGTTAAAATAAAAAATCCAAATGAAAGATATGAAAAAATGTATACTTAATCATTTAGTCATTCTGGCTTGTGATATTGTTTAGAAAATTACTCTGGCATTTTAAGGTTTAATATTTTACATTTTTGCATTTGTTTTATAATGAGTTAATACTGATAAAGGTTTAAAAATTATATGAAAAACACTGGCCATCTATAAAATATTACTAAAATTAATTCTTTGTTTAAGACAATTATTCCCAAATGGTGTGATATACCTCATATATGTGACAGAAGAGAATAGCAGGTGAGGCAGAATGATTGAAAGACAATCAAAGATTTAGAAACAGTTTTTAAAAAATTCATATGTCAAAAATAAATTTAAAATATCTTTATAGATTAATTGTTATTGCATGCATGAATCCCAGTATAAATAGTTATAAATAATTATTGACCAAGTTTATGGCTGTTATATTTTTGCATTATATAGTATTAAGAATATAATAACTAGGATCCGCAAATTGGAGGAGAGAGTTATCAATGATAATGTCCTGACTTTGAATCCACAGTTATCTCCCATTAATCCTCTCTCTCTGTTTTTATTTTTCAATGTATTTTTTATCACATGAAATTTAGTGAAGTGTGAGAAAATTTCCATTCCAAAAATGTGGCCCAGAGAAAAAGATTTTGGGAAGCACTGGTTTAAGGAAATGCATAAAAGATAATGCTTTTTATAAAATACATTTGTCTATATTTTTTACTAAGCCAGCAATATTACAATTTATCACAGACTTCAGTATGAAGGGTGATGATCTAAGGAGAATATTAAAACTTATTTCAATAAATAAGAGATTTGAAAATGTTGAATGTTAAACTTAGTAATCTTCTTGGAAATGAAACCCCTAAATCTGTTTTTGGAATAGCCAACTCCTGAAAATTCTACCTTTTCTTTTTATCTCTGTGAAAGGAAATATTTTGATGTTTTTCAACAGTTAAAGAACTGGCACATCTACAACAGACTTTGTTGAAGTGCTGACAGAGTATGAATGGAATGTGTCACAATATCTGTTTTTAGATAGAATCCTAAAGCTGCTGAACAAAACAGTGATGTCCCACAAAAATATCAACATCTTCTGTGAGATAAAAATAGTTTGTTTTTCAGAATGTTTTTACAACCTAGCATTAGGTCATTTATTCATATCTGAAAAGTATAAGACTAGAAGAACAAAGGTTTTGTTGTAAAAAAATATATATATATTCTGTGTCCTGTAATACTTTCATCTTTTTTTTATTTCTCTCTCAGAGGTGTCTACATTACTTAAATAATTTAGAAATGCTAACCACTTATTCTAACAATAAGGTACATATTTTCCATTCAGGTAACCTAAGTGTGAGTATCCTGAAGGTAAATCACAAATAGCTAAATAGTTAATTCTAAAAAAATAATTTTCTAATTACTTTTAAATTGTTTTTTTTTTAATTGTAAGAAAAAAATCCCAAGGACACATGACTCAGTGGATAAAAGTGTTGGTTGAAGTAATCCAAAAGTGACTTGACCCAAAGAGTTGTGAGTTCAATACCTGGCCACAGCAGAGGTGAACAAATACTTGGAAAGTTGAGTTACTAAAGGAAAATAACTGAAACTAAGATATCCAGTTATGGCATGTGGAACTAGAACAATATCTCCGTTGAATAAATAAAGGGTTCAATTCAAAATTCCAACATATATCACCTGAAGAAGACTGGAATGTACACTGGCCAAAATGTTATGAATATGATGATAAAAATGAGGACAACAGTCTGAATAGTGTACATTCTTACAATGCCTCATCTCAGAAATACAGACAAAAACATTTCTGCTAAGATAAAATTATCTTATCACTCATTCATCAAAAATGTTTTGCAATTCTATGATATTTACTATTTCTGTTAAAAATGCAGACATAATCTTATACTCTAACATGACAAAAAGTAATCAAGTGACTTGGGAAGAAAACACAGAAAAGGCAAATGAAAGAAGAAAAAAATATCAAGAATTAATAGAATTTTGCAGGAACTAAGTTTCGAAAGTCAGCCGCTTACCTATTGAAGTGGGCTGGACAAGTTTTGCAAAACACTAATAGATTGACCAGTATCAGCAAAAAAAAAAAAAAAAGCAATTAAAAAAAACAACTAAACAGAAGCAACTAAAAATGCAGCAAGATGGTTCTGGATAAAGAGGAGGAGTTCATTGCACTGAAATTATTTATTTCCTCATTTTATGTCCCCCCCCCAGCACTGCAAAAAATTAGAGTAAATGATAATTAGATAATTCTCCCAGACAAACAACAATAAATACATCCTACCAAAGACTTCATCTGATTATTCCTAAAAAAAGGCACCAAATCAAAGTGACAGCTTAATTAGAATTAAATAAAAAGCAGTTGATCAATACCTGAAGGCCACTAGTTGGAAGTGACGTCACTAAAACAAAAAATTTTGGAACCACTAATCAAGCTACTGAGATGGAACTATATGAAACAGTATCAATTTTGTTGAAAAGAGGATCAGAGTCCTGTCAGCTTTAATTGGGTTAACCAGGGAAGGAGATCTGATGTTGAATGACTTCAAACTCCCAATAATCCAGTTATAAAACATCACCACCAGCACATTGGAAAAGTGTATTTTGCAAAATTATGACAGAGCATCATTCATAAATTTTAATCATTAAAAAATTCATAATGCATAGATGCAAATAAATTTTTTTTTTTTCATTGGTGCCATTATATTTGGCTTAAAGTTTCAACTCAAAATCTCATTTGATTAATAACACTCAGAACTGGTGTTCTTTTTAAATTTATCCAGCTTCATATATCTGAGAACAGTTGGTTAGTAAGTAGTAAATGCAAAAATGTCTCTGTATTAAGGCAACTCTACAATTTATGTTAATCCATATTTTCTCCTGGCTGCATTGAAGATGTATTGATTAATACATGTGCATCATTAATAATCATGAAAATCTAGACAAGTTAAAATTTGATAAAACATAAATTTCATACTCTTAAATTGGTTTGTGATGAAACAGCAAACTTTCATGATTTTAGATATTGGTAGGGGCATGTCTATTTTGAATTGTGTTAAATGCTTTTTAAAAAAAATTAAATATTTCTTAGCAGGGGTGTTGGTATCATGGGATTTAATTCCTAAACTAGCCATCCTAAGTTATAATTTTTATTTCCTGTTCAGCCATATTTTATTCTTTCTTCTTCACAAAAACTGCTTTTTTGTCTTATTTTGGTTTTAAAATTCACTTTCACACACGCAGAGATTATATATATATATATATATATATATATATATATATATATATATATATATATATATAATAAAAAATTGTTGCCTAAATACAGTATATAAATATACATATATATATATATATAGATAGATAGATAGATAGATAGATAGATAGATAGATAGATAGATAGATAATATTAGTGGTAAATATACACATACATATGCAAAATATATAAATATATATATATACATGCATACACATACATATATATTTTGTATAAAAATTTTTTCAAGAGGATAGGATCCAGGTAGAACTCAATGTCCAGGACAGATTAAGGATATAATAAAAAGGCTTAAACACTAATATTCCATGGTCATAATTTATTCCATTGGAATCGTAAATATCTGATCAATTCATCAGACCTACAAATTCAAAAAAGAAAACAGAAAAAAAACAACCCCGGAAATAAAAATAGAATTTAGAGAGAGTGTAAGTATGAGAGTGTGGGATGGATGTTAGAGTTAAAGAGAGGGGTAACAGACGAGAGAAGGTGGGAGATTAAAACTTAACAGAGAGGGTTTTTTTTATAGAGGTGAGTAGAAGGGAGAAATATGAATGTTGTCGGATGTCTAATACATTAAAGATACATTTTGTGGTGACATACACACACCATATAATATATATATATATATATAAGTGATCACCAGGACCGCTGCAAGGGACTCATGCCTCCCACTCAAATCTATAATATGGGAGCCCCCAACTCTACTACATCTTAGTTTTCAAAAGATAGCATTCATATAAAATACAAATTTTATTTTAACCTAATTATGTAAAATAATGGAACATATGTAATACAGGTGAACAATTCAGCTAGAAAAATTCGAAATAAATACAATATATCTAAATACAAATTAGAGACATGTCATAATAGGTCATTTCATCTTAAATAAATCAACATTGTTTTGCAGCAATTTTAAACATCAACTTGATATTTTTGTAGTTAAAGTTGAAGAATTTTACACATTCAACATTATACATAAAAAATAAGTGAATTTTATATTGTGTTTTTTTTCAAGACATAGCATAATCAAACAAATTCATGGATTAGAGGGGAAAAAAGACCCCAGATTGATATCAAAATCCATGAAAATCTTTGACCCTTTAATAATCAGTTTTTCTTAGTTTAAATACGTACTTATATAAATGCAGGTAGAAAAAAGCAAATGTTGCTAAAATAGCAATGGACGCAAAGCACTGCCCCCCCCCCTCCCCAATCAGACTTACTCCCCCTGGTTGGGGGTTCAGGGTAATATGCACTGGGCCATGGTGGACACTGAGGTTGACACCAAGTGCCAACAGTTTGTTTCATGCTTCAATGCATAATATGGCCTGAAAATTCCATTGAAGCATGAAACAGACTGTTGCCACTTAAAGTTGATGTCAGTGTCCACTTTTAATCTTACATACACTCTATCTCTTATATTGAGCAATTTTATCCATAAATATAGTATACCTTAAAACTTTATTTTTATCATATATATATAAGATTTAAATAAAAGTTCCTTGTCTGCCATATTTAATGAAAGATGTTAAAAGAAAGGTTGCTGCCCAAATATACATTAATTAATATATATATATATATATATATATATATATATATGTGTGTATGTATGTATATGCAAATGTAAAAAAGAGCAAAAAGAATATAAATTCAAACATTTATTACATTCATTTAAAAAAGGGCCCAGTACAAGAGTAGAACAATAAATAGATATTTATTATAGACTGTTACATTTGAACATGCAAGTTACCATGACAAAAATGCATATTTGTTTCAATGTATAATTAGACACCACCATGTGGTTAACATCAGTGGTGTAATTATTTATATATATATATATGTGTGTGTGTGTGTGTGTGCACTTAAAAGCCACCCTATCAGGCAGCATTTAAGCTAGATCCTGTGGAGGGCTCTTGACTGGGCCTTAATCACAATAGGTAGGGAGGATAGCTGCAATAGGCAACAATAAACTAGAGAAGAACTCAGAATTGATCACTGCTTTTAAGTATTGCATTAATATTTAAGCTTACCTTTTAAAAGTTCAATGATAATTCTTCTGCCACCACTTAATTTAAAGACAGATGTATATAGGTCCTTACTTTCCATACAAATAATTATTTTTATTTCATGGGTGACTTTTACTGGATTTCACAATTAATTTTGTTAAATGTAAAAAAATTCACCAAAAACAATCACCGTAATGAAAACTTGATAATTGAAAATTTCAGGATATATATATATATATTTCCAACTCACTAAGACTTTGTTATCAAGGACAAAATTTTAAACTTGGTAAAACTTTCTGCATATAAAAATTTTGATACATTTTACAAAATATGTTTATAAAAAGAATGTATAAACATAAAACATGTTTATCCTTCACTTTTCTGTAAAGTTTAAGCAAGGCCACATAAAAAGTTAAAACAACCACAAGAAACAGTATTTATTTAAATACTGTTCCCATCAAAAATATTTGGAGAGATTTGTTTTGAAGTACAAAACTTAGTTCTTTCAAATAAATTTTGTCTACTTGAAATCACAAATTAATAAAATCATAAATTAATCAAATTTAATGCTCAATTATTGAAATATAATTTGTATTATATCTTTATTTTCAAATTATTTTTATGAAGTAGATTACTGAACTGCTACATGATATCTGTCCTCCTTTATGGCAGCAAATGTTGGATGGTCTCCTCAAAGATGAAGAGACTTGAGGCAATGGAGGTATGGTTCTACAGAAGAAGGCTAAGGATATCATGGACTGAACACATGAGCAACAATGAGGTTTGGAGAGGATGCAAACAAAGAGGAAGCATATACTTAACATCAGACAGAGGCAGCTGAGATTTCTGGGACACATAAGAAGGGCTTGGAGAATCTGATACTCACAGGGAGGATAAAGGGAATGAAAGACAAGGGAAAGCAATGTGTGACATATACCTAGCAGGCTTAAACAAGTGGATGACAGAACAGAGTTTGGGAGAAGTAGCAAAAGGACAAAACATATTGAGACCTACAAGGGATAGGGAAAAGTGGAGAGCCATGATCGCTTATGCACTGATGGGACACAGCACATAAAAGAAGAAGAAGTAAAATACTGGCTCTAAAGATAAAAAAAACAAAAAAACCTCCTCACTCAGTTCTTGACTTACACCTAGTGGTAACTACTTCTGATGGATTCCAAATTTCATCATTTTTTCTGCTACAAACATGACTATTTGCTTAAAGAAGAGAGAATGAATATCAATATGTAAAAACTATATATATTTAAAATGGACACCTCAGCATAAAATTGGCCAATATGCTAAACTCTATATTTGTTGAAAGGGCTTGGAAGTCATTAAATCATAAGTAGAAATTCTTTCTTACAAAATTTCCAGCATTTACACAATTATTTACAAATTATTCTAATTTTCCATTTTCCTTTGAGGCTCAGCAAAACCAATAGATTTTGCTAGACTGCAGCTGCAGTGTAATAATATCATAAGACTTGACTTACAAAACTTAAGAATTTTATAAATAGGAACCATTGCACATCATATAAAAGCACTGAATATGAAGAATTACTGAAAAGTTTTGACTTAATTCTTCCCCCAAAAAAGGAAACTAAAAGAAGGATAGCCATAGACCATAGATTCAATCCTTTCCTTAACTGCATAGTATGTGTTTTGCCAGGGCCAGATACAGTTTTGAATTATCCTTCTCCTAGACTGGCTGATAACCAAGGCTATAGAGGCCAAATTGACCTACTGTTTAACCAATAACTAGGGGAGATAAAAAGATGGATTCATACCTTTCTCAAGGGTATGTGCACATAAATGAAACTAACTAGAATTCAAACTCACCTCTCCAATTTCTCATTCTATGCTGCTACCAATTACACCACCTGTACATCTAACAAACTAATAGTTAAGTGGCAGTACTCATGAAAAGTTCACAGTTATTTGAATTTTTTGATGAATCTTATTTTTTAAGATAATGACTGATTAAGCTCCTGGCTAGTTCTGCAACTATAAAATACCCGTAGAAATTCCTCTACTGTATTGTTAAATATTTTAACAACTTCAACAAAATATAGCAATAGTAATCATAAATATGAATACTGGTCATTATTTAAAGAAGTAGATACAAATGAAAAGATTCAAAATTGACATGGTTTTCCATTTCACTGAAGCAGACATCAAATGCACACAATGGTGTTATCACCTACTCTATCTTTTTTTTCATTATGTATACTTTCTTTTTTCACTAATATCTAATGATATATTTTTCTTCTGTATTTCTTCACAATCAAAATGGATTGGTCTATTATTTATCTGTGGTAATGGCAGAGCATAATGCATGTTCTAACTAACTAATGAGTATGTTTTTAGCATGCCTTTTTGAGATTGAACATTTTGAATTAACTTTTGTTGTAAATATATTCTAAAAGACTTTATTGAATCAAATTTTTATCAAAAAGGCCAAAGAAATTCATTTGTCATTGTAGAAACAACTCAATATGCTTCCCCAGCTTCTATTTTTTCAATATGAAAACAAAGATTATCAATAATGAACCTTTATCAAATTACATTCCAGAAAATCAACAAAAATACTAACCTCTACAAACTCTTTCTTTTCTTAAAAAACAAGTCTCAATGAACAAATCTTTTCATTAGTTATGCAAATATAAATTTGTTTACATTTTTCAATCTTTTGAATTATTTTTTCAATTTTAATTTGCTAAGCAAATTTAAATTTGTTTGTTTACATTTAAAGATCATTTGTATCATTAAATCTTTTCAATAATTTTAAATAACTGATTAAAAGAATGTCATTTTATAACATCAATTTCATTATTGCAAAAAGTTCAAGAATAAAAATTTTACAAATAAAACACGACATGTTCTCTTAACTTGAAGAGAAAGATTTCTTCAATGATAGTTGCTTTGAAATTAGGTTTTTACAAGACAAGCTTTGTCAAACTGGTAGATTTTAAGCCTATCCAGATGCCACTAATATTCATTTCACACTCAACTATCAATCACCAATAGCAATAAATATCAAACAGACCAACTCTGATTATTATCAGTATTATTTTATCATTTTAGCCTACCATACCAGTAAAAATGTGGATTTTTATGTAGGCTAGATTACTTTTACTTTGATTACTTTAAAATATTGTACAAAATATCATAATTTTTTTGGGAATAGGTTTTTAATATGGCTGGATTCATTCTTCATAGTTTTAAAATATTTACAAAATGATAATTTATTTCTGCTTTTCACCAGAATATATTTTCATAAGAAATTAATGTTGAAATGGTGAGATGTAACCCTAGGTTTTCTGCTCACAGGTTCTTCTCTCACTTACAGGACTCTCTTCCAGTTTGTTGCTTTCCATTGTTCAGACTGTGTTCCTCATCTTTGTTGTCATATTTATAATGTTTTGGCCGTTGTATACTTCGGCCTTCTTCAGGTGAGTGGAAGAAGGCTGGAGCATACAACAGCCGAAACAGTGTGAGTATGAGAACAAAGATGAGGACAAGAGTCTGAACAATGTACATAGTATAAAAAGCTTATTTTGTTGACAACTTCAGTGTTAATGAAATTAATTAATGTTTTCATCATTTTACCTGTGCTAAATGATACTAATAACACAATGCCGCCCAACCTTATGGGAATTAACATTTTGTTTTCCTTTTTTCCTCCATAGATTGCTGCTGCTAACCTTCAAAGTGGTCACTATTACTCTATTCTCAGCTACTTGTCAAAAAAAAAGGGAATAAAATGCTGGTTCTGAATGCATAAATAACTCAGGTATCAGGAAAAAGCATAAAAAAGGTTTAAAAAAGTGTTAATCAAAATGTTTTTCTTATTTGTAACTAGACATTTTGACAAGCACTGAACTAGTTTTTGATTTCTCATTTACAGATCTAGCAAAGAAAAGTGGCATATAACTCATGTCACCATACTCATGTTACACAACAATATTAGACAATCATGGAAATGGATGGTTACATAAATATTGTTAAAAAATAAAGAAATATTTGTAAAATACAAAATTGAAACATGTAGCTTTAAATTGTAAAAAATATTATTAAAATCAAATAATTGATTATTATTACTTATTTTCTCACAGTAGATTAATGGATAGCAGCTCAAATTGAGGAATTGTTGAGCCAAGTTTGAATTCCAGTCAAGTTTGTTATATTCACTTACATGCAAATAACCTTAAGAAAAGTATGAATCTCTTTTCCCAACAGTAAATAGTAAAACAAACTGAGTCTTATAGACTTGGGTGGCAATCAATCTAGGAGAAGGCCAACTCTGAATTCAGAACATGAAGAAATCTGTTTTAGGAACTTGTGCTACACTATCTGTGCCTGTTCTCCAGCTCTTCCAGGCTTATGACAATATCACATTGAAACAATGGTTCTTTTGTATGATCAAATATTATAAAAAAACATCATAACTCTAACTGCAATTAAATCACATTTTCTCTTTACTCTTCAACATATTACAACTTTTAAGAAACATAAAGGTTTACATTAAACTTCTTATTTTTAACAATAGTGCACTGAGTGAATTTTTCCAATTTTAAGTTTATGCCAAATCCTTTTCATTTATTCATTATCACCCATTTAATATTTTCTATGTTAAAATGTATTAAGTTGGATAACATATATAAAAATTAAATGGTCTTGTCAGATCTAGACTCTAATATGGATATCATACATGGAATCCATTCTGTTCCAAAATGTCTAAACTATCAGCTATATACAACCACTTACCAAAATCAGTGAATAAAAATGGCTTCAAATGAACAAATCTTAAAGACAATCCTCCCTGAAACCCTATAGACTGGAGCTACAAAATCACAAAGAACTTTATCTAAATAACAAAAAATGGATCACTTGAAGACTTCAAAAAGCAACAGTAACAAAAATGAGTAGCAGATATATACATCAGCAAACACAGTGCATTGGCTAAGAAAAGTTTTCCTTTTATCTTTACATATTGTCCTTTTACACAAATATTTTTAGTTATATCTGATATTTTATACATATATATATACATATATATATATATAAGGAAAGAATGAAGAAGAGAGAGAGGAAGAGAGATAGTGTATCCATAGATATCAGCATCACATAGTGACTGTTAGTTTCAGGCCTGAGTATGATATTCTGACCAAGTAGCACTACTCCTTTAGCAGGCAACTATTGGATAAGAAAAAGATAAGTAGAGGAATGAAGAAATGGCTCTTTACAGAAATATATACAAAATAAAAAAAAAATAATAAATAACTGAATTATATAAATGAATAAAATAATATGTAAAAATATAAATAAAATAAGTATTCCAAATGTCATAACCATAAATATGACAATAAACTACATCCAGCAGCAAGGTTTCTGATTTGGAGATTGGAGGTTTTTTTTGGAGCATAGAATCACATCTTGATCGTTGTTGTTCCCAGGTCCACCCTGACCTGGGGTGGTAGCACCTGTTAGGGTCCCAGAGATAGACAAATAGTGAACCCCCTCAAACAAAAACAAAACAATATGAAAGTATGAAAAAATACATTTTTATAGTAAAAATATCAGTAATATATTTTTATATGAAAAAGGACTAACAATACCTATTTATAATAAAATGACCAGTAATACATTTTATTTGTAGTTGAAGGAATACATTTGCATTCAAATTAATTAGATTTCCACATTAAATAACCCATAGAGGCTAATATTTCACTAAACGAAATCAACCAAACAACCAACATGAAAGAATTCTTTCATTACATTAATCCATATAATAAACAACAATTTCTGTATTCCAACAAACTGTATTCCAAAATATAACTTATATAAAATACAAATTTTTATCAAGCTGGAATAAAAATATTAATTAAAAATTAAAAATTAATATGTGCAAAAATTAGTGAACCTGTAAATTTAATATTTGGTAACTCCTTATGAGTTTACAATGTCAACCAATAATTTTCTATAATTTTTAAGACATTCTGGCAGTAGTGAGTGCTGATTTTTGACCATTCTTCTTGGCAAAACTCCCACAATTTCTTGATATTACCTAGGTTTCTTGCATGCACTTCCTTCTTTTACTTGAATCACAGATTTTCAACTGGATTTAGATCAGGACTTTTACTAGGCCATTTCAAAACTTTTTATGAACGCATTCTTTTGTGTATTTACTTTGATGCTTCCTGTTGGAAATTCCAGCCCTGACCTAATCCCAACTTTTGAACTGAGGACAAGACAATTTTATTCAACATTGCTTGGTATCTGGCACAGTCTATTGTACCATCAATGTGTACTATTTTGCCTGTTTCAGCTGCAACAAAGCACACTCAAAACATAATGTTGTCACTGCCATGTTTAATGGTTGGTATCAAATTCTTCTTGTGAAAAACCATATTACAAGCTCACTAAATATACCGCCTACTGTTCTTCCCAAAAAGCTCGTTTGGTCTTGTCTAACCATACCAAAGGCCTTCCATTTATAAATAATTTGTTGCACGATGGAGAAGTGCACTCCAACTTGTTTTGACAGATTTTTGTAGCCTTTTCCATCATTATAGGTTTCAACTATTGATCTTTACATATTTATTTTTTTAAATTTAGTCCCTAACTGCACACCTTTGCATACACAATTATATTGTTTAACTGCAGTATATACAACTTACCACAATGATTGAGCTCAAGGATTGGTGGCACTTGACGTGTGAAACATGTAGTTTTGACTCTTATGTCAACACTCTTTCAATCGTTTTATAGCTTTATCACATTGAAACACCAGTTCTTGTGTGATCATCAAAGTTAAGCAACATCAATCCTGGTCATATCCTAGATGGGTGACTGCTTGGGGATACCAGCTGCTGTAAACTTGCATATGCAGGTAGTATAATGGCTTGGAATTGGAACTCAGAGAGCTGTGTTATTATTCTGGTCATGATCATTATATTCACTTATGCACAAATACCCTTGGAGAAGATATGAATCCATCTCTTCTCCCCCCAGCTATGGGTTAATCAGTAGGATATGTAAGTCATTATTATGTCAAAAAAATTCTTATGATCTAAAAATATTTCTGGCTTTTTACAGTTTATTTAAACTGTAAAAGGTTGATAAGGTGTAAAAAAACAAATTAATCAACTGTCTATATCTATCTCCTATTTTGAATACTCTTCCCCTATAAATATAGCTAATTTAAAACACTCTCTCTCTTTCTTATATATATATATATATATATATATATAAGTGGACATTGAAGTCAGTGCCCAGAGATGACAGTCTGTTTCATGCTAAACACAATCATCAAGATATATATATATATATATATATATATATATATATATATATATAGATAGATAGATAGATAGATAGATAGATAGATAGAGAGAGAGAGAGAGAAAAAAAAGGTATGCATGTATAAATAAAAGTGTGGCATCCTTGGTGGTTCAAACTAGTGTTTGGTGAGCTACGATTGTTGCCTCACAAATGGCACCAAAATGTCTCATGCAGCATTGTCACTACAAAAGAAAACGAGGAAAACCTTTTATGCCAGCATGTTTCATTCCTTGAGGAACTTTATCAATCATTGGCATGAAAGGATTTCCTCTTTCCTTTCCTTTTTATTTATATTGTCTTTACAGATATATTTATATCTGCCTTTTCAAACATGCACACACACACTTCTTATATATATATTTGTATATATGCATGTATATATGCATAAGTATATATATATGTGTATATATATATATATATATATATATATATATATATATATAGTACTGTGCAAAAGTTGTTTTCAATCTATTTTAAACTAATAGCTGCACCATTATGATTGACATCATGTCTCCACAAAATGCAACCTTTAATTGAGTAGGGGAAATTTGTCATGATATCAAACAATGAAAGAATGCAAAAGTGCAGAGCTAGATTTTTTATTATATATTTTTTTATATATAAAATCAGTGGTGTTCTAAAAAAATATTCATATTATCAGTGAAACTATTAAGTTGAAAAATAGAAAGTAAAACCGCTTCATCATTTTTGGGTATCATCTCACATCATCATCTCACGTCATCATCATCTCTCATCCAGAAAAAAACTTAGTGGGAAACATGATAATTAGGTATGGAAAGGACTCAGAAGATAAACAATGCAATGACAAATATCTACTTAAGTCAGTAATTATTAGAAAGTTACAAGTGAAGTGGCTGAAGATTTTTCCTACAATAATGTTATCTGTCTTTCACTCTCACTCCACACACACAAACATACATATATATGTATGTGTGAGTGTGTGTGTGTATGTTGTGGTGTGTGTTCTTTAATTTATCAAAACTAATCTCAACTAAAGTTTATATGCAATAAGTTTGTTGCTAGGGTTTCTTAAATTTTGTTCTTTTTTTGAAAGATTGCAACAAAAAATGGAAATTATGAAAAGCTCTCCAAGAATATTGAACATTTCAGTGATGTTTCTAAAAGAATATAACTAACAGGCCATGGAATTTTTATCCTATTATTAGGTTGTTTGGGAAATAATGCTGCATTTTTGCAGATTGAATAAAAATCTATAAATGTAACAAAAGTTTGTTTGTCAAGAATATAATCATCATTATTAGCAATGTCAAAAACCTTTGTAAAACTAGTCTGTTATTCTTTATGGCAGGAATGTGGTATAGTATATTAAAAAAATATTAGGCATTAACATATAAATCAAAGCTCTTCTTCTCTAAGACCTTAGTGAGTCATGAGGGAAAAATGATAATTTTTTATTTATTACAAGCTAATACAATAAGTGTTCTGTTGCCATAGTACAGCGTTTTTATTGATCTATTTCCCTTTAGTCAGTACCTGTTTAGTATAGGTAAATTTTATGTTAGCCACCATTTTTACTACTTCCTGTTTAACCTTTAGAAAGTACTGGTAACTTAGAATAAGTGACAAGGCATGCAACACCCACTTTATCTATCCTCAAATTTCTACCTTCATTGAGAGCATTAATATATAATTTCTTACGTTTTTTTTCTGTAAGTGTTCAACTTTTTTAATACACTAATTATTTGAATATTTGAATAATGTAACCATTTTGTGTACATTTATTTTCTGAGCTGTACTTCATCATGTGAAGCTATATTCTACTTTAAATAAACATGTAGAAGAGAAGAACATTGTCTTCAGTCTTGATTGCCATTAGGCGTTTATCTGATTGTCAGAGGTATGCATGATCAAAAGAAAGGATACGTACCATGTGGCACTACAATACAGCAAAGCTAACACAGCAGATCTTTATTGTCAAAGATGAAATACCCTTTGATTTCAGGATAGATTTATATAAAAATATCTGATTTTCAGCTTATAATATTTGTTTTTATAAGAAATATTTACAATAGCTTATTTGATTGTATAAGATGCAACTTGAGGGTCATTCATGTTATATATATATATATATATATATATATATATATATATGAAGAAAAATATATACGGAAAAAACAAACAAAAATCCTTATATACAATTATGTTGTTTTAATGTTAATATGTCAATGTCGGACGTTTCGGTCTAATAAACCATCTTCAGGACATATTCATAAATTATAACATTATCAATACAACATGACAAAGACGATGTACATAAGAACAAGACTTATCCAAACAAATAACTGAAAGTCTTTAGTAACCCAAGCCAAAGTTGATAATTGTTCAAAGTAAATGCTGAGAATTATTGTAACTTCTTGGACAAAATGTTTTTTGAATGGTACAGGTGATAATCAAGAATGCAGAACAATCCTCCCTCAAATTATAGGAAGCTGACTGTTACCTACATTGACATAAATACTTTTTAAAAAAAACAAGCCAATGAAATTGCACTTAACTCATCCAGATATTAATTCAATAAAAAACCTATTGTCCATTAATAAAATAAATGTATATAAAAGTAGAAATTGAATATTGCTGCCACATCTGGTCTGGTGCTTCTGCTATATATTTAGAGATTCTTGATAAATTTCAAAGAAGAATCTGCAATGTTATAAGTCTTGACCTGGCACCTTGGATTCTTGGCACTTACCCATCATTTTAAATGTAGTTTCCTTCTACCTTATTTATAAATATTTTCATGGCAAATGTTCTGATGTGCTTTCTCCTTTGGTACATCAACTTTAAAAAATTAAGCACAGTACTAAATTGGTAGTTAGGTCTCATCATTTTAAAGTTGAAATGGCTAAATGTAACTGTAAGTTCCATGCTCACAGTTTCTTCTACCACTCTTTTCATTTGTGGAACTCTCTTGTTTTTTTACTTTCCAATCAACTTTGATTTTCAAAAATGTAAGTGCTATGTCAATCATTATTTTTTTCATCTTAATTCCTGTTCATTTATCGTTCTTTCTCCTTAATGATAGTTTTTTATATCCTCTCACACTCAATAACCCCTTGCATCCTTGTGGTTTTATTGCCTTGCTTGGGGTGAAATGATTAAAAATAAGAAAGAAAAATAAGCCTATTTTGTTGGCAAATTCAGTGTTAATGAAATTAATTAATGTTTAAGCATCATTTACCTATGCTAAATGATGCTAATAAAATTATGCACCCCACCCTCATGGGAATTAACACTTTATCTTCCTTTTGTCCTTCATAGACTGTTGCTACTGTTAGCCTTCAGGTGTGGT
>CAHIKZ030000224.1:5822500-5825000 GCA_903632075.3 Acanthosepion pharaonis
AAACTGCAACAAAAATGATTATAGAAATAAGTCATACCTGGAGAATTAAATGAGAAATCCTCTTCTTCTTCTTCTATGTGCTGTCTACTTTCAGGACATGGACAATCATAACTCTTTACGTCTTCTTTTCCTTTGTAGCACTAAGCAAGGTTTGACTCCCTACTATCATTCATAGCCCCTGTTCAGCTATCCATTTACACAAACTCTTTAGGCATGTTTTCCTCTGGCACTCTTACCATGGCTATATGTCATTTCAGAGTATCAGATTCTCCAAGCCCCCTTTCTTCATGAGTGAAATGCAGATATATGAGAAATACTTCTAGTATACGGAAAAGGCTTTTGTCCTGATAGGAAATCAGAATTTTTATAATTTATATATTCAACATAATTTTTTTTCAGACTTAATTTTCTTAACTGAATTTTTTTCATCCTAACATTTTGATTGCTGTACACTACTCTACATCATCTTTTTCAAATGACTGCTGCATTTTGTAATGTTGAGCCATGTTTTTCTCTTCTTATACTCATCCCATCCTGGAACTGTTTTATACACCATTGCTGTCTATGTTTGATCTGCTCATCAAGTGATTTCAGCATGTATGCTGCTTCCTATGGTTCTTCAGAAGAATGCTAAAAATACCATGGACTAAACATGTTAGCAATGACAAAGTTTAAGGGAAAATGGAAGCAAAAAGTACACTTATACTTTAAATTAGAAAGAGGCAGTTGAAATTTCTAGAGCAAATAATGCGGAAAGAAGGCTTGGGTATATTGGAGAAAAGAGGGATAGAGGAAAGCTGTAAATAACCTACCTAATCAGCTTGTGTTAATAGTTGGCAGAACAGGGATTAGGAAAGATAGAAAAAAGACAGGTATTACTTAGTGGTACAAATGACAGAAAATTATGGAGAGCCATGATCGCGGACATTCTAAGAGGGACAGGGTACATAGAGGAGATGTTTCCTGTTGATTATTTTCACTTTATTCTCACATTGAAGAATTAGCTCAAATAAAACAAAATATGATTGTTATTGTAACATCACCTAAAGAATTTCCAAAACTATCACCCATTTGAAATCAATGCTGAAGAACATTGCTTAACTTTAATTAATAAAACATTTTTGATTGGTAGATCAGTAGCTTCATTGTCCTTATTCTTTTTTTAGATAAGGCTTCTTAACGCTTACTCAATGCCCATTCCTTTTGTATACCTTTGTTAAGAAGGAAGTTTCACTAAGATAGCTTCTTCAGTAGAGCTGCTATTTTATGAAACAAACTCCTGAGAGCGTGCCTCCCCAGCAACTACAATTTTAATCTCTTCAAGTCTAGAATTAACTGACAACTGTCATATGAGGTCAGACCAAAAAGTATTGAGACTGTTACAGAGTGAAGCAGCTTGGCACAGATTGAACTTGAACTCTGTTGTGCATACACACTAAATTATAACATTCTTGCTTACTTCTGTTGCTTCTAGCAGTGTTTGGAAGGGTAACCTACAGGGAATCCTGAACTGAAGCCTTTATTTAATCTACCTCCTCATCATAGAAATTCAGACAAAAAAAACAATGTTCTTGACTTATTAAAGAAAATTTATGTTAGGCCTTTTGAGGTAAGAAATTATCATTATTCTCAGGTCATTGGTCAGTGGTTACATCAATAAATCATATAAGATTTCAGAACCACCAATCAAGTGACCAAAGTAAGAACGAGGTGTATGAAGTGGTATCCAGTTGTGGGGTAGGTAGATCAGTTTTGATTTAGTCAACTACAGAAGAGTGTCAGATCTTGAAAGACCAGGAAACCTCCAATATAACCATGTTTATAAAAGTTCACTGACAACACAATCCAGCACACCAGAAAAGTGTATTTTGTGAATTATGCTTTTACATTTTGACTGCTATATTCATTATCATTTTGTTTCTTTTTTTTTCAACTGGTATCACCCCATGCAAGGTAGTAAAGCCACTAAGACACATGGTGTTACAGGGCATGGAAGAATTAGGGACAGAAACATTAATAATGAGCAGGGAGAGGAAAGAGTAATCAGGAGGACAATAGGTAGCGATTGACAATGCATTTAAAGTTTTACAGATTTAAGTTGGTTGGAAAGCATAGAGCTTGGAGTTCCACAAAGAGAAGTAAAAGAAAAGAAACTGGTAGCATAGAATTTATGGTTACATCTAGCCACTTCAACTGTAAATTGATGAAATCATCATGCAGTCTAGTACTGCACTTAAATTCAAAAAGTCTAGGTACCATAGTGAAGAGCTTATTCGAACAATTTCTATAAAAGTATTTATAGAAAAGGCATAGAGAGGCAACCTTATGGTGGTAGGAAAATGATTGAAGCTGAGTCGCTAGATTAGGACCAATAAAAATGTGAAAAATTTATGAGTTAAATTTTATCATAGCTATGTCTGTACAGAAAAAAAAAACAGTATATATAGGGTTTGGTAGTATCTGTGATTCTGGACATCTACTGTGTGATTTTGAATATATC